>CM057935.1:98074-130574 GCA_030141595.1 Chydorus sphaericus | reverse complement strand
CTACTGTCTGTGACCTTCCTCACGTAGCATGCCCGACTGCCTTTGTTGTCTGGCCGCCAAGTACTACGGATGTCAAGATCGCAACATATTTTTATTATTTTGGTGATTTAAATTGCTTTCGCACATAATTTATGCACACAAAGCACGCCAATATTTTTCATTTTTCTTTTCCTTCGAAATGTTGCTATTCCTACAATTTTTTCATTCACTTTTTTCAGTCAATTATTAAATAGTTGTATTGACTAATATGCACTATATATACCACTGCACAAGCACAAGCTCCTCAGTCACACGCAAACACTGAGCCTCTGTATAGGCGTTACGTGCCGTAATTTGCAAATAAATGTGATTCAGTTTTTAGCTGTGCTTGTTTTATTTCTTATTATCTTTGGCTCTTCGTAAAAGTGCGTTGGCGTGGTCTTAAGACGGCCATTTTGCTTTAAGTGATTTGGTTCGTCTTCTAACTCTAACCTAACCTAACCTAACCCCTGGAGATCCCCCACGTGGGGACCAGCCGCAGAATGTGCTCAACCAACCTCGGAGATCCGAACTTGTCACCTTTCCAGCACAGCCTAGGGAGGCGTTCAGCTGTCCGTACCGGGTGACGGTATTCGGTTCCGAGTTCCTGGAGCGCTCGGTACGTGGGTTGCCTCCCCTACGAAAGACTCGCAGGAGCCCACGCCCTAATAACAACCAGGGACGCCGGTAGAGCGATCGCTCAACACACACGCGCTTTTGTAAGGTTATCGCCCAACCTATCCAATTTGTGAACTGTGCAATACACACAGCTCGGCCCAACCAGGAGTCGAACCTGGGCATTCCCGACTTGCGCCGAGCGCTCTACCACTGAGCTATTGGGACTGGCAGCTCCACCTCAAAATTGGCTACCTGATCGACTAACGCCGGGGACCACGCTTCGATCCCCACCCCGGTCAAGTCTCTTTTCAAAATTTTATCCGCCTTTTTCCATCATGGTTGTGTTGGCGTGATTTTTCTGATAATTATGCACATTTTTCCCGAATTTTTTGCATATTCCTGCAATTGACAAATCGTTTTTTGGCTAATTATTGGTCTTCGGCGGGACCAGAGTTCGATCCCCGCCATGGACATGCCTTTTTCCAGTGTTTTGTCAGCTTCTCCCTACCATGGTTGTGTTGGCGCGATTTTTCTGATAATTATGCACATTTTTCCCGAATTTTTTGCATATTCCTGCAATTAACTAATCGCTTTTTAGCTAATTATTGGTCTCCGGCGGGACCAGAGTTCGATCCCCGCCATAGACATGCCTTTTTTCTTCCATATTTTTGCCTTAACCCATTTACTGTGGATATGTGTGTGTCACCCAGTATTTTTCATGAATTTCCTGGATTTTTCTGCATGTTTTTGCAGCTAATTAATTAATTTTGAGCAGATTTAGTGGATTTGCGAGAGTGCGGAGTGCCTCCCACTGTTTACGTCATCAACCCCAAGATCCTGGGTTCGATCCCCGGTCGAGTACCTTACCTTTTTTCACTGCTCCCCCTATCCCCCACCCCCAGATTGCGTCAGTATCTTATTTATTTCTTTGTATGCAAGTCTTCTGATTTTCTCAGTGCAAATTTTCAGTTATTTTTTCTATATGCTATCATTTTTGCTATATGCTATTTTTTCTTTGCACTTAGGCCAGACGGGCAGGTCTGGGCCAGGACCTACTGTCTGTGACCTTCCTCACGTAGCATGCCCGACTGCCTTTGTTGTCTGGCCGCCAAGTACTACGGATGTCAAGATCGCAACATATTTTTATTATTTTTGGTGATTTAAATTGCTTTCGCACATAATTTATGCACACAAAGCACACCAATATTTTTCATTTTTCTTTTCCTTCGAAATGTTGCTATTCCTACAATTTTTTCATTCACTTTTTTCAGTCAATTATTAAATAGTTGTATTGACTAATATGCACTATATATACCACTGCACAAGCACAAGCTCCTCAGTCACACGCAAACACTGAGCCTCTGTATAGGCGTTACGTGCCGTAATTTGCAAATAAATGTGATTCAGTTTTTAGCTGTGCTTGTTTTTATTTTTCTGGTTGTTTGTTAATGTGCGTTGGCGTGGTCTTAAGACGGCCATTTTGCTTTAAGTGATTTGGTTCGTTTTCTAACTCTAACCTAACCTAACCTAACCTAACCTAACCTAACCTAACCTAACCTAACCTAACCTAACCTAACCTAACCTAACCTAACCTAACCACCCCATAAAACATACTATTTTGTACACAATTTATTCGATTAGTGTTTCTTCATGAGATCTTTGAGTTCTTAAATTGCCTAGAAGAACCAGTCATTCTTAAACCCCCGGGTGCAAAAAGCTTACAACTTTTTTTTATTATTCTGTTGAAAATATTCATTTCAATAATGCCTCCTAAGAAATGTTGCTGTTTCAGTCTCAAGACTGGCTCTAAAATCATCGGCTTCTGGAGCACGGTATAATTATTATTTATAAAACAAATTCAGTTAATCATTCATTTTTCCAAAGTCAGATTGGAACTCCTTTCTACATCTACGGGCTAGTTTCTTTGAATCAGCAAATAGTCTCCATTATCTCGTTCATTACCCCAATATCGGCCACTTCTCATGAGGGAATGGGGTTTAATTATATGGTATCTGCAAGTCAAAATATAGGTAAGAATCTCCAAAGTTAAAATGACAGTAAATATATTTATATCTTTTTTTTCAATTTAAGGAAATATAATTGTATCCCTGATCATTTTCAAAGTATTCTATCTATTTTTCTCTATGCTGCTTCTAATTGGGCTATTCAAGGTAAAATTATCATAATATTACATTAAATTCGTTTAATTATTTCGTTTGCCTAATTTGTTGAAGAGCAATCCTTGCCTAATGATGCCATGGCTTATCATTGAGCCTATCCGACAATTAATTTTCGCGATTTTCGCTGCATCCTCTATCTGGATTCCTATAAACCTCTTTGGCCTTGCCACTGTTAATTCTAATTCCCCTTTCATTGCCATACCAATTTCTGTTGCTATCGCTGCAATCATCTTCATGGGTATTTGACAAATTTATACTTTGTATTACTCATTAGAAAACTAATCAAAGAAAGATAATAGGGCTGGCTTTTTATTATTGGAGGGTTGTCAAAGCCACTCGGGATGAAATTTGGACATCCTTAAACAAGATAATTTCAGAAGAATCTCCTTATTATGGAGCAAATGCATTTGACGCGCAAATATCAAACTGAATCAGCACTTTTAGTTGGTAGAAAAATGAAAATCTGATGGCCATAACAAAAAACAATGTCAATAAAGCAATTCATTAAAAACGATTGATAATTTTAAGATTTTTTTTTAATTCTTTAAAATGTATTCGCTAGGCTCAAATATTTTAAAAATATGTTAACTTTAAAAAGTAACATAGAGTATTTGACAATAAGGGTTTATGGGAGTATAGAGGGACAGTTTTATATTAGCAGTGACCTAGATTTCTCTGCGCAGTTATTTGAATTGCTTTATGACCTTTTCTTTATATTTTCTTCACCCTTCTGTCCTAATTTCTCTAACCTGTAATGTGAAGTGCACCCTTGGTTTATGTGCACATTTTATTACCATGCAAAGGAATATAAGCTGTACGTTTCTCTTAAGTAAAAATGTAAGTAAAAATACACTCCGATTCAAGCAACTCTACCAACAACATCTCCACTTCTTTATTCGCAGAGTGTCGCAATATTTTAAGACTATTTTTTAAAGACACGAGTTTCACGGGCGATTTGTGTATAAACTTAGTATTAGTCCTCGATAACAAATCTAAACCTTAAGAACTTGGGTTGATGTACAGCTGGGTTCCTAAATTAAACTATATTTCCTTCATAGGACCTGCCGGTGGCCCATCATAGCAATTTAACATTAAATCCGTGTTTAGAATAGTATAACTGACATCCCATTTCCTCAAACAATTTAATGGTTTGGTCGGTAATCATATTTGTGTTTTCAAAATAACATCGCATTTCCTTATATCAATAAAACTTAAATTTTAGTTGTCAAATAATTGAAAGGGATAAACTTTGAAATTGGTCGTCAAGAGAGTCAACTTTTCTTACGTTCTTAAGCTCTTAAAGCACTAGGAAAAAATATTTTCTAAGAACTTCTATCTCTTAAATTGGTTCAAACGTACTTACTTCCTAAGAAATTTGCTAAAGCACCTAATGGCTTAAGAAAAAGTGGCAGTGTGAAAGGGCCTTTAAGGTGCCGTTTTAAAAAATTTATCACTCATTTTCTAATTTTAATTTAAAGCAATCTTCAAACCAATGGCCACAAATAGCATTTTTTAAAATATTATTTTAGATTGATAATTAATTTTGAAAAATGATATTGGGAAAATTGCCTTTAAAAAATTAGTTCTTTTCTTTAAACTGCTACACTTATTCAATTTATATTTTTACTGTTCGTCTTGAATGTATGCCTATAAACATTTTTATATTGATCCGTGTCAACCAATTTTGATAGTACAGCCGTAAATCATACTTTTGTATACCCCACGTTCATCTAATTTCTCTTGTATGATGAAACTTTTACATTCTAGAATACTGCAACCCAGTCGTTCTTCTAGCAAAATTGTCCAGAACCTGACCACTTATTATTACTTCTATTGAAAATATTGATTACAACAATGCCTCCTCAAAAATTTTGCTGTTGTTTCGGCCTGAAGACTGGCTCGAAAATCATCGGATTCTGGAGCATTGTATACAATTTCAACTAAGTCAAAAACATCCATTTAAAAATTTAACTTCCCTGAATCAGATCGGAACCCCTTTCTACATTTACGGGATAACATCACTAAATGATAAAATAATCTACATTATCTCGTATATAACCCCCATCGGTACTGCTAGTGGAGGAATGGGTCCTAACTATTTTACAACAGCATGGCAAAATATAGGTAACAAAAAGACACACTTGTACGCATACAAATTTTAAATATTATCATATCAAATTTTAAAAGAAAACACGCTTCTCGCTCTGATCATTTTCAAAGCATTATATTTTCTCTCCTCGTTTCTACTTCTAATTGGTCTATTCAAGGTAAAGTTATCATCTGTAACGAATCTAGCTGACAATATGTGTCAATAATAATGTTTTTTAAGAACAACCCTCGAATCATGATGCCTTGGTAAATCGTTGAGCCTATCCGACAATTGATTTACTTTGCTTTCGCCGCTTGCTGTATCTGGATTTCTGTTAACATCTTCGGCTTGACCACTGTTAATTCTAGTTCCCCTTTGATTGCCATTCCGATTTCTGTTGGTATTGCCGCACTCATCTTTATGGGTAATTAGAATATTTATCGAAATTATATCTTTTGTAAATCAAAAATTAATTGATTGTGGTAATAGGACTGGCTTTTTACTATTGGAGGATTGTCAAAGCTGTACGAGATGAAATGCACGAATCCCAGAACAAGATTATCGCAAACGATTTCCCGTATTATGAACATGATGAGAACACGGTTCCAGTTATTGTTAATAACCTTGATGGAAATGCATTTGGCGATCAAAATGGAGCTGTTCTATCACCAGCTGATGCCACTCAAAATATATGAGAAGGCCAACACACAGTTCGATAACGGATACAATAGGGTTTCCCACTAAAATTTTAAATCGACTGAAAATGGTCTAGTTGTACTAAATACAACAACAGGCTTTTCGCTTTGATTATAGCGCAGTAGCGCAGCACTAAATTGGTTAAACATTGGCTTGTTTACTTGGGAAATTGTGAAACCACACAATTGCAATTCCCTTGAACATAGTTGAACATTTTAATGTTGGAATTCGGATTCAGAATTTGACGAGCTTTCATTTAAGTCCTAATTTGTTACTTTTTAACAAACTTTTTCTTAGTAAATTGAAAAAATGTTTTTCTGCCGTAAGAGTCCATGCTAAATTTTTGAAGGCTTGCTTAACATGGTGTCTTATGGGAGTAAACTATTTCTGTAATATTCTGATAGTAATATTATTAAAAAGTAACAATCTTGAGCTTAAATGAAAGCTCGTAAAATTCTGAATCCGAATTTCAACATTAAAATATTCAATTATGTTCAGGGGACTTGCAGTTATGCGATAAAAAAGAATCCCAAGTAAACAAGCCAATGTTGAACCAAACTAGTGCTGCGCTACTGCACCGAAATCAAAGCGAAAAGCCTGCACTTTTTAGGCTCCGCCCCTTTTCTTTTTAATTGATTTCCAGCTAAACGGTTAATATTTCTAATGAACTATGATTGAGAAAAGTTCTTAGAATGTTGTGTTTAGTACAGCTAGACCATTTTTAATCGATTTAAAATTTTAGTGGGAAACCCTATTGCATCAGCATATTATATATTCCCAAATGAGTGCCGTGTGTTATTAATTTACTCGTTTTACTGGCTTTCTTATTTTACATGATCTTAATACCCACCCGCTTTGACCCTTTGATTATTATTGTTGTACTTGAACGAGTGAATTAATAAATTAGACAGATGAACTTCAACTTGTCTCTTTATTTTCTGATTAAAATAAGATTCTGGAGAAATATTGTTATACTGCAGAAAAAATTGTTAGGGGGGGGGGACAAAATAGTTTTCGTTTGAATGTGGTAATAGCTATACTGTGTACGCCACAACAGACAGTTAGTCTTCCTTGGCAATTTGTGTCAATGTATGATGTGTGAAAAAGAATTCGCTTTGTGGTGTACACACTTTTTTGTTGGTTTACAAATAAAATTGATATCAAGATAGTGTATGATGAAAAATTCTTCTGAGTAAGCCGTGTTGTTATAAAGGAGGGTGTCTTATGTATCAACATTTGCAATGGCTCCAAAGCGATTTTTATGTTTCTTTAATTTGAAGACTGGATCAGAAATGATTGGGTTCCTGTGTATGGTATAAGCAATGCAAATTATTCTAGGTCTTAAATGGTTTCTTAAACATATTTTTTTGGGTTATAACATCAGATTGGAACCAGCTTATCTATTTATGGACTAGCAGGGTGCTTGAACCAAATAAAAATAATTTTTAACACTTACACCCCTGATGTTAAAATGTTCCATTTGGTTAAATCATTTTACACAGCCTTGCACAATCCCGGTATTAAAAAATTAAGTTTTTTACTCAGTTATTTTATAGCGGTTTTATTCTACTACTAGGCGAAATTATAATAGCCTTGATAATAGTTCAGTGTGTTTACTTATTGTCATCAATCATGCTTGTGATTGGTCTTTACAAGGTAGAACAGGTTTATTTTTGGTTATTCAGGAACGTATTTAACTATCTTTTTTCTAAAATTTAAAGAAAAATCCGTGGTGTATGATGCCTTGGATAGTTTTCGAGCCGATTCGGCAATTAATTTTGTTGATGTTTGCCGTGATATGCACTTGGGTCCCTTTCGCCATTTTCAACTTGGATGTTAGCGGCAAAGAAATTATAAATTTCGTTCCTATTGCTGCCGCCGTAGTCTCATTGATCCTAACTGGTAATAAAATAATAAATAAATACACTTGAAACATATTTTAATGACAGTCATAAAATTAATAAAATTATTCTTATGTCTAACACGTAGCTCTGACTCTGCATTTTTGGACGATTGTCAATGCTGTCTGGGATCAAATACGAGAAAACAAAAAAATGGAAATGTTTACGGATGATCAAATAATATTCAATGCAGAAGGGAAGTCTGCCATCAGGATCCCACGACGCATGCCTGCTGAACAGCTTTCAATTCAATGATTCTGAAGACTGTAAAAATTAAAGTGGAAAATAATTCATTTCAAACGTAAAAAATGAAATAAGTTCAACATACATATTCTAATTTTTAAATTAGATAGATATATATTTTTAGTTACTTTGTCATGCATGTAGTTTCTCGTCTTCTAATTAACATACAGAATATAACATTGTGCAATACCTTTGAGAAAAGTAAAGTTGCCTTGTATTTTTCGTTGCTCAATTATATGGGTAAATACTTCTTGATTCTAAGGATTTGGTATATTCTAGCTTACAATCCACTACATAGTTTTTTTACTTAAAACAATCATATTTACGACAATGAGATTAGGGCGTGTTTTTTTCCATTTCTAGGCTCATCATTACGTATCAATAAATCTATAGTTTCAAATAATAAGTGCGAAAAAAAATCGTTACAGAGCAAAATATTAATTTTGGTCTCTTATCTCATCGTTCCTTTGGTTCGTAACTATCGATGGATTTCCGTACTACTCTCCATGCTAGATAATGTTTTCTCATCCATCAATATTTTATGTCATGTAACCCGTCCTTCAAAATTCCACTCCCGAGATTCATTTGTTTACAAAAGAGACGTTTTTAATATAAGGTCTAAATGGCGCCCCAAGATATTTTTCTGCTACTACAGTTTTAAAAGCCGGCTCAAAAATAATATATATTAATATATATTAACAGGTAACAGGTATTTATATACATATTTTAACACTTATGAAAATTAATTTAACTTCAAATTTCTTCACAGTATTGATAACTAAATTACTTGAATATAGACTAAATAGAAAATTTTCTCATAAAAAAAGTAAGTTACTACGACGTGGAGTATTGATCTATTTACACTAAATTGATTTATTGGTAAATGCTCCTGTCAGAGTTCAGCTTGTCTCAGTTACTCTCGATTCTCGAACTTGCGTCCTGTGAAAACAGTATAGTTATTTTATATAATACGTTTCAAAATGTCCCCTAAGACATTTTTCTGTTACTACAGTTTGAAGACTGGCTCAAAAATTATTGGATTCTTGTGCACGGTGTTAACCAATTTTTTAAAAATGTTATTTAATATTAATAATTTTATAGCACAAAATTTATCTTTCAGATTGGTACTTGCATATCCATTTGTGGAGTGATCTTGTCATTACAGCATATAAAAACAATTTACTCCTATGTAATTATTTTGTTCAATTCAAATACTGATTATAATCCTGACGTGAAGGCTCACTTCTCTGAATCACCTTACATAAAAGCTTTGCAAAAAATTGGTACAGGAAGAATTTGTTAAACAGAACTAGTAGTTTGAAACTTTATAAATAATTTTTCGATTTTAGGAATAAATATAATAAGCTTGATGGTTTTTCAAGCCATGTACTTTCTTTCGTCAATTTTTCTTCTAGTTGGCGTTTGTAAGGTAAGCCAAAAGTATAGTTAATAAATATATTTTGGAAATTTTAATTGAAAATAATTTTAGTAAATAAAAAAATGTGTGATTTTGATCTATCGCGTTATTTTTATATTAAAAATATTTAATTAGGATAATCCAAGATTTATGGTACCCTGGATTATTGTCGAACCGATTCGGCAATTGATATTTCTGACATTTGCAGTTATCTGTACCTGGATTTCTTCTATCCTAGCACGTGAAATTTCCGTCCCTGTCTTTGTCGCCGTCATCGCACTCATTATATTTAGTAAAATTACTTTAATTATAAAGATAAAGTCATTGTTTAACCTCAATTAAATTTACCCCATCAATTATCTAGGTATGGCATCCTATTTCTGGATGGTTGTGAAAGCTCAAAGAGATCGAATTCAACCAGCTACTAACAAAGTTTTTGCAAAGTAACAATAGTGAATATATGATAAAATCGGCAAGAATTGTCCGAAATATTTCGAGCCAATACTATTTTGAAAAACTTAATTATTTCAAATTTCAATTCGTTCATTTCATTTGTATCTAACAAAATCGCTAAAAAATCGCACAAAAGCAGGATAACCAGAGTTCGAATCATTTTGTAATTTGGCTTTTTTAATTGAAAAAAAGGTACGCTAGCAAATTGATGTAAATACAACTTGGTATGAGTTTATTATTGGTTATTGATGTACTACTTAATTTATATACAATCATGTTGCAACAATTCAATGATAGAATCATTCTCTTACTATACGATGGTGTACACTTAAACGTCATTACTACGTATATACATTTGATTACAAATAATTAAAAGAATATAATATTTCTCAATTTCCTTTATCAATATGATTCTAACTATCTGCCATTGTTTGTAAAATAAGCATGTAAAAAGACTGTTTTTATTCCAGTACCAAATTATTAAATATTGATTCGTTTACAGATTAACCTTTAATAACTTAGAAGAGAAATGTTCATCAGTGATAGTACCGTGTTACTTTTAATCATTTTTTTCAGAAAAAGAGACTCGACTTATCTAAATACTGAAAGAAAATGTGCAGTAATGAGATACGAGCTTTTTGCAATAAGAAAACAGGACCAATAGTCATCAGTACTTAATACGCGGTATTTTCTTTTTTGATGGACTACGTTAATTTTAATTCCAAGTTATATTTCTTTTTCATTTGAAAAATTTAGATTAGTACTAGCTTGTCAATATATGAATTATTAGTTTTAACGCAGAGAAAACCTTCAGGTTTTCTTCATAAAACAGTTGAATATCTTGACTTGTCCTTTACAAATCCTGGTTAATTAAAAGAGGTAAATGTTTATTTTTACAATAAATTAAAATGTTATTTGTTGTGTAGGTTTCGTCATAGTATTGCTGCTGGTTATACGATCCGTTTCCTTATCCTGCTCTTTAATGCTACTAATTGGAATTTTCATGGTAGTAAGAGCGGAATTAAAAAACCGATATCATAAAACGACTTTTTTTTATATTAATTTAGGATAGTCTACGATTGGTGAGACCCTGGATTGTTTTAAAGAGACGATTCGATTTTTTTCAATTATTGTGCGAGCAGCTGTTTCCACGTATTGTCGACTGATTGTCAAGCTTTTCCGGGATCATTTGAAGGCAGCCCAAAACCAAAAAAACCTTGGAAATTTGTGAAAAAGATACAAATTTCTTCTGATGGTGAACCATTGTACAAAAGAAAAACCATTAACCATATTAATTCAATAGGGATTATGGATTTTATAAAAGAAATCAATTTTATAATACAACTTATCATATTCCCTCTTTTCACGTGGATAAAACCAATTCAATTCCATTTTTTCACGCATAGTACTGTTATTTTGTCTGAAAATTCTTAAATTACCACACTTCATTCGCACTATAGTTGATAATAAATTTATAAAAACCAACACGAATTCTATGACTTATTCACTCTCGCAATAGCTACGAGTAAGCCTTTTAAAACGTTTCCACATCATTGGAATTATATCTTCCGATTGGTAGGTACACTTTTGACACGCCCTTGTGTAGCGGCAAATTGGATCCAGGCATCTAGTTAGTGAATCTCTCTGGGTTGTATCGATCAACTGGTTGAGTGGGCCAGAAATAAAAAGTTATCGATTTGATTACAAAACAGAGAAAACTGTTTCGAAATAAAATAATTATTATTGAACATTTTATGTAATCGTCTATTTGGTTCCAACAATAGACCACTGAAATTCGATTTATATTCGTTGTTCAAGAAATAAACCTAAAAGATGGATTCTAAGACCGAAGGCTGCTGCAAATTGAAAACTGGCTCAAAAACCATTGGAGTTGTATCTATGGTATGAACTCTTCCTATTAGCGCGTGTAGTATTATTTAAAATGAATTATATTAATATTTATTGGCGTTGAATTGAATAAGATTGGGAGTAGCACTTCCATTTTTGGACTGATAAAGGTGCTCTTGGAACAGGCTACCAAAACAATTGATTCGCCTTACAGCGCGTTCCATAATCCCGGTATATATTTACAATTTCAAAATGTTTTAATTTTTTATTAAACCATTAAAAATGGTATATGAAAAGAGAAAATCATTGTTACAACAATTCTACTCCAATTCCTTCAATTAATTTCATCGATTCTTCTTTTAATTGGACTTCATAAGGTAATAATAGAAATAATACATTTATATGCTTCTACAAAAATTTCTGTTTAATTCGTTTAAATTTTATATATAAATGGAAGAATAATCCGCTGTTCATGAAACCTTGGATAATTTTTATGCCGATCCGAGAAATGGTGTTAATTATCTGTGTCTGGCTTCCATTTGTCCTCTTTAAATTGGATATTAGCACCAAGAATATTCGAAACTTTATTCCTATCTTAGCCGCCGTCGGTGCACTCTTCGCAACTGGTAAAGAACCTATTGTATTTTGAATTTAAAAAAACAAAAATTATAAAATATCCTCTACTGATCCATCGTATAGCTTTGACCCTCTTTTTCTGGATGGTTGTTAAAGATGTGATGGATGAAATGGAGGCAGCCAGATCTAATAAAATCCTGGAAAAGGAAATGATTTTTTTGGAGGAGAATGGGTCTGCTAATCGTGCATCATATCAAATGCCGAGGACTCATTCTCAAATTTAGGGCAACAGAAAGGTCAAAAACGAATAAAAAACTCGTGAGCCAGAACTATTGAATTGCATTAATACTATTAATATAACAGCTATAAAAAATGTTATTGTCGCCAAACAAAACACGTCACAATATGTTTTATTGTATCCCCAATAATTGGATATTAATTTGATTACACTATTCATTATTCAAACAATACGTCATTATTTCTAACATCATATTTTAGGATTTAAGAAATGATTTTTTTCTATTTTTATGCAAAAATAACAGTGATTATTGGCTTAAAGCACGACTTTGTGCTTAAAGGAAAATAAATTAAACTTGAATACTGGATACACTTGTATATTATCGTAAGCTAATTTTACAATTTTTTTTTATAATTTCTATTGTAACTTATAACGGAAAAAGCTAAATAAATTGAGATTATGGAAATTGATTATAGGAAACATTTCTTAAGAAATAAGACAAATGAAAATTATGATGAGATAAAGCACTCTGGTTAAATAACTATGAATCAAAAGTAATAATGGTAGCTTTGATTACGATTGAGCAAGTTTGTTTTTTTGAGCTATTTTTTTGCTCCTACTTATATTTCTAAAGCTTTCAAAATTTTCATTAAACAATATGTGCTTGCTTTAAAGAAATTACCGAAACCAAGTTGTCAACAGCGATATTGATTGAAAACATGGTCAACAAAAGTACATAAAATAAAAACAGTTTGACTCATTGGGAAATAAATCTTTATATCCTGGTGCGTATAATAAAAATCTCCCTTTAACTTATATTGATTTGATTACACAACTATTTTATATAAAGTTTGTCTTTTTATTTATTCTTTCACATTTTCTTTTCCAGCTTGGACTGTTGCAGGTGATATTTTAGCTTGACTTCAATAATGGCCCACAAAAAAACTTTTTGCTACAATTCAAAAACTGGCTCCAAAATGGTAGGACTTTTATCCACGGTATGTAATAGGAGACTCTCTATTAGGGAAAAAATAAAAATATTTCAACTGAATTCTGTTGGATTTAAATTAGATTGGCGGATGTTTATCCATTTATGGACTGATAGTGTTAATGCCAGTTGCAAAAACTGTTGATCCCAACTTATCATTAGCCAAGTCTAATATTAGTTCATACATTTCTGAGAGAAAGAAATGTTCTGTGGATGAATCTCCTTACACATGGCACTGGCGAAATCCTGGTAAGTTAAGCAATAAGTCAGACTGTATGATCTTTTACTTTTTTAAGCATTGAATGGTGTAAGGGTAATGTAAAGAAATATGAAGGGTTCTTTAACGCTTTTTCAAATAAAATAAAAGTTTTTTCTACCTAACGACCCAAGCTATGCAATAAATATTTTTTAAATGTTTATTTTCTAAAATCAAGGAGCTGTTAAACTCATCTTTGTGACTGTTCAATCAATATATTCGTTCTCCTCGCTCTTTCTTGTAATTGGTCTTTTCAAGGTAAGTAATATAGAGAATAATATAATATTGAGTAATACCAAGTGAAATATTTGCTTTTAAAACAGAATAACCCGCAATTGATGACACCTTGGTTAGTATTCGATGCAATGCGACAAATGATCTTATTGATTTTTTCCATTATTTGCACCTGGACTCCATTTCTCCTATTCAATTTGGATGTAAATTGTAAGAGAATCGTTGACTTCATACCTATCGCAGCCGCTGTGGCTGCAATCATAATAACTGGTACATATAATAAATATTCTGAGGGATAACCAACGGATTACGTAATTTATAATACAATTGCGTAGCTTTTTCATTGTATTGTTGGATGGTTGTCAAAAAGGAGTGGAACAATATGCAAGCGGCCAAAAACGATCAAATCTATGCACAGAAGCATATCTTCTTTCAAGAGAGAAAAGCTCTCACCATTGCTGCTCATGCAATAACTGCTGCTCACGCCATTTCTGCTGCTAATGCATTTGCTGCTGCGAGAAGAGGAAAACAATTATAGATTTCTAATACAATCACCCATGTCTTAATGGAGGAGTGTGTGTCATTTTATTTTACAGCTGCAATTGACTGGATTAATTCTTGTATTACTATTACTATATTTTAGTTAGTAACTATAACATTTGTGTTTTCTTTTTCTTTTCTTACAATCCATACTCTAAAACTTTGATATTGAAATCAATTTTCTTTTTCTTTTTTTTGCAATTGGGATTTAAAATAAAATAAATAATTATCTCAATGTCACAGTCTAATTTAAAAGTAATCCCACTAAATCACTTAAAACTAGGCCGATATGTTTTTTTTAATTTCTTTCTGATTGCATGATTTTTATAAGAATGCAATCTCTCTACCGATTTCTGAAATAACATCGAAACTTTTATTTTAGTGAGAATTCCCCATTCCTAATTGCTGTAAAAGTAAAATGAAAACTGAAAAGTAAACGAGAGTTTCCTTACTGTATCAATTTAAAAAAGAGAGCTTTGAGGGGAGCAAAATACTTTCGAATAAAAAAAAATTCAGGTCAGACATTTGCTCTTTTGGAAATGAAAGTTATTTTATCAACATTGCTAAGACGTTTCAACAGTGTTATGGAAAAGCACGGTCCAGCATTGGCATGCAATGAATTGGTTTTAAAACCTAAAAGATGAATGCTGTAAGTCGTGTCTCTTTGAGTTTAACGAGAAAACCGACAGATTGATTTTCATTATAGAAGCTTTTAGCCGCCAAAACTAATAGATTTTATAATAGATAAATAACTTTTTACATTGCGATCAATTACGTTTATATGAGAAATGCATCGTCAAAGTAGCCCCATTCATGGTTTAATTATATAGAACTTGGTTTAGAAAATATCCCTTATGAGCTGTCAATTAGTGGCGTAACGATCGACATCGGCGGCCTATCCATGTGTGTATAGTTAAGAGTAGTGTAGTTAAAAGAGTGCGACTAACTCGTAAATAAAAGCATCAAGCAGAGCTAAATCTGTAAATTTTCGTTGCCATTAAAAAAATGGAACGAACCGTTGGTTTGAAAGAGAGACGCATAGAAAGAAGAAAAATCAAAGCTCGACCATTTTATTTAATAATTAACTGCTGGATTTAAAAATTTTTAATGAGCATATTCTGACCTTTTTCCAAATCTTGATTATTGTTGAAAATAGTAAATAGTTTATATAGTTCCAAACTCTTATTTAGTTTTGAAATTGAAAAAAATGCTTTCTTCATTGAAAATATAAAGTAGATTAATATGTTGTTTATTATAAGAGCAAAAAACTACAGTATTTTGAAAAAAGGATACTAATAGAATAAAAGTTCATAACAAGACGGTAACTAAAAATTCAATAGGAAAGAAGCAGACCAGAGAAATGAGTATAACCGTCATCTTCCAGCCAAACTCTTTCATTTCCAATAAAAATGCCAGCATGGTCACCTCTTGTCAATTTAACAACAGAAGAAATGATTAAGTAGGGTTGTGCAGCTGAAACGGCTTTTGTCACATCGTTAACTCTCAAGTAGGCTCGGGAAGTGTTCGCTTTAACAAGAGTGTGAAAGAGGAACAAGTAAATGCCGGAAGTCTTGGCAGTAAATATTCCAGTCAATCGGTCAAAGTGGCCGTGCTGCCATGCCAAAGTGTCGGTTCGTGCTCCAATTTCCAAGTTTCGGTAAGTAACGTACTGCTTAGGTGGAAGGGTATCAGTAACTGTGGAGGCCATAAATACGGGAATGACTCCAACATTGGTTGCAGTCATATTCTTCATTTCCGTTCTTAGAACTGCGATACAAACAATAAGGAAAGAGAAGTAAAAAGATATTTTAAGTAAATACTTTCGGTAACTCCCGTAAGAAAGTCTGAGACGTTTCTACCAAAACCTGTAAAAAGGTCTTGAGTCTCATTTTTGTGGATTTCAATTATTTTTACGTTTCCGTTTAGTTCTGAAATGAAGTTGAAATGTTAAAAAATATTGATAATTCGAATAGTTTCAAATGATGTACTGTACCTTGGGAAACCTTTGAAATTTTCTTTTTTATTTCAATTAGCTGTCGATTAAGTTCTCTTTTGTCACTTTCCAGCCGGATGTTTACTTCGTTTTTCATACCTTATTTTGAAATAGTATTTTATACGCATAATATTGTCTACAAATAAATTTCTTCATAAAATACCTTCAATGTTTCCAGAGAGATTTTTATGAACCACTGTGAGAAAAAAAAATTAATATTTTCTTAAAAGCCAAGCCGACACCAAACTAAATATTCAAAAAAAAGAGTTTAGTTTTATTACCTTGAGTCACATTCAAAATGTTCTTTGCTGTTTTCGTTAACTGATCATTGAATTGTTTGTTTTCACATTCTAGCTGCATTTTTACATCTGCTCTCATATCTTCTTGTGAGAAAAAAAACATTAGAATTGAACAAGATGATTCAAACTTTTCTCTACTTGATACCTTCAATGATTTCAGAAAACCTTTGCTCTAAACCTGTGCAAATATATATTTTTTTAAATTTCATTTAAAATAGATGAAAAAAGGAATACCTGATATCTTTATGGTAGTTTCTTTTCTCCATTCTATGGATGTATTGAAGTATTGTGTTAGGTCATATGATTTGCCAAGAAACCAAACTAAATTTTTCCTTACCCATAATTTGTTCAGCTAATTCTTCGTTTGTTGGTGGCAAACCCATCTTTTTCCTATCGTTTTCTTTGTTGATATAAAGTGATATATAAAGCATCGCAGTGATGTAGGAAACACGAATTTTTCTATCTTGAAAAAAATTCTTATTTCTCAACTTTCCCAAATTAATTCTGGAAAGTGCGATTGTCTTGGGAACAAATTTATCTCCATCCCACTCAACCGTACTCTGGGCTTCCCGTATAATTTTTATCATCTCCTCTTCTGAGAATCCAGTTTTAACTAATTCGTTATCTTCTAAGGCTTGAAAACGAATTAGTTTTTGCTTAGACATTTCAGTTGGTATTTTTTTGTAAATATCGTTCAACACATTGGCAATCTTATCGGGTCGGTAAGTTTCATCGTCCCAGAAGACACTTTTCCACAATGTCTGGTTACTGGCTCTTGGTTTTAGTGTCAATCGAGATGATACAAGGAGATTGTTTAATATGTCGTAAATTACTTGTTCCGATCTAGGAGAAATTTTGGTTTCAGAATCGTCAAAATATTCTACGATGACATTTGTGAAAGTTTCCGTCAGCAATTCTTTCTCGTCCCGTTCTGTCAGTAGAACCTTGAAGTGGGAAAAATAGTACAATTAGAGTATGGATTGCTTTTAACTTTTTGTATAATGTACTTCGTTGGCGTTCGGATATCGCTGATTTATTCGACCCATTAGTTCACCTGCCATAATGTTTTCAACTCGAATGACCACGTCTCGACGTTGAGTTGTTTGGGATGAGAGACTAAAGAGAAGTCTAAGGTGCTCAAACTGATTAGGATTAGATTTCATCTCTTTTGCCAAATCATCACAGTCTGCAGGGCGGCTACTTGGACAGACAAGAGAGAACCACAAAAATTGGTGGCGCTGGTAATGATTCCACACATTAGGAAGCTCGTAGTTTTCAGGAGGCATCGAACTCGATAGTTGAACCTTCTCCAGTGGAAGGACTCTTATCTGCTCTGGCCTTAATGGATGTCCCACAAGCCTTGAAGTGTAATTCAAAACTTTCTGTTCTAAAGCATCGTTCCACATTTCTACCCGAAAGAGGACTTCTGCTTTTCGGGTGACATTGTTGAAAGAGCTCTCTGCACTTTGGTGATTTAGCTCACAAATTGGTGTATAGTAGTACCGCTTCTTAGACTCGTCCGGTTGTCGAGAGTTACCCGAATGAGCATAAATATTAAGACCGTAATGGCCGTAAGGCATAGAGCCAAGTTCGTCAGGAGAAATTTGGAGTTTGGACCAAGTTGACGACTGAAGACTAGATGCTGGTTTTGAAGAATCATAAGCGCTATCAGTATTTTCATTGCTTTCATCAAAATCTTCTCTACGGATTCTTTTAGATTTCGTTTTCCTCTGGATATATTCTAGCACGAATTTTCAATCCCGTCGCTTGAAACATCTATAAATAAATGCATGATAAATAGTTCTTTTAGATATATATTTTAAATTATTTCAACTTATTTCTATACTGCCTAGTAAAAGGATTACATGTTTTGAGTTATCATTTAAGGTAGTTTTGCTCATCTCCAGATTTTCATATCCATAGGCTTCTATTTTGTTATTCAAATAAATAAAAGACGATGGGTTATTAAAGCTGGTCTAATAATTTTTAGAAGAAAAATAAATGAAAGAAAGTTTAAACCCTTCTTAAAACTGTATTTTATTATTAACAATACAATTTCTTTTGGATGTTTCTATTGCAATCTGATTTAATAAAAAACAATGATGGGCAAAAACAAAAATTTAGAACATTTGAAAAAAAATCAAATTGCTAACGTATATTTGAAGTCTTACCTTCTTCTTTAGTTGGCATTGATGTTACCACTAATAGTATAGACATGACAAAACTAAGAAAATAATTAAATTGGTACATTCGAATTCTCATTTTGAGAATCAGTTTTGGAAGTGTGTTGTGTGAAAGAGTCGAATTGGAAATTGAAAAAAAAATCAGCAGGGGCGCGTTTTTTTAATATTAGAAAGACTATTTTTCATACGACTCGTATTACATTAAAAAAACTTGGAAATGAACGTTTACTCTGGATCCCTGTCTGCCACTATCTCGTCGCCAGGTTTTAATCTTGTTTGTGTCTCCTTGCTGCTTCCAGCATTTTAAAATGCCTTGTATCAAATATCTGAGACTTGGATGCAAAACATAATCTTAAACCTTAAACTAAACTGTTTTATTTACTTAGAGACTATAATTTATGCTCAAATTAATAAAGATTACCAATATTGCAGTAAATATTTTCGAATAATTTACTCTAGATTAGTACAATTCCAGATCATAATTCATGCAGTAACTAGGCGAGAAAAGAAAATCAAAAGATTCAATTATTTAGCCATGCGATGGTGGCATGCCTTTTCCAAGGTCTTTTCCCGACTTAAGCTATATAGAGATTGCTGAAATGCAATAGCACATTGCGGCTACGTGTCTAAATGTCTTGGGCCTTGAGCCCCGCCAGACGATGTCCAGACTTTCTTTTCTGTTTATTTTAAATTGATGTCTGTTTTTTTTTCTTTACTAACCAGCAGCAACATTTTCGAGATTTTTTCAAAGTATTAAATATCAAGTATGGCGCCATGGATGTTTTGCGCGTCAAATATAAACATTCGAGGCCACCCATTTTTAGTAAGAGTGATCAACTAAAGAAGATGAAAGTAGGGATTTTATACTCAGTCTATACTTTCAGCAAAAATTATTTGTCGTTGTTGATCAATTTCGGTTGATAAAATCTCTCCCCTGCCCAAAAAAAGTCTTACAACACAACAATTTGTCCCGCTGTTTTAATTGGTTTATGACCAGTTGTCTTGACATCCAATATTTGACACCTGGCAAAAATGAGTCGAGGATGGAGTGGCTTCAACCATCCATTTCTTACGAGCACTTTAATTTATTTATTACTGAACACATGCATGCTGTCTATTCTAGACGGTGAGTTGTTATCCTATTTCAACATGTTTACAGATAACGACAATACTTAATCAAAGTACATTTTTTCATTTTAGAGCCGAGTTTTACTTCCCTACACCTTGAAAGTGGTGGTGAACCATTCATAAAGCCAGCGCCTAGCCATGGGGAATTGTCACTTCATTTTGGAAATGAGCCACACAAGGTAAATATATCTTGCGTTAATTTCGTATTTTCCCGATTAAAATTAAACAAAAAGCTTAATTTCTAGTGTTTTTGCAATTAAAATATGTAAAACATATAATTTTAATCATTTTAAGGGGTGTTTTGCCGTTGAATAATAAATTGTTATAAATTATAGATGGGGCTATCACAATCAGACTCACCTCTTCTTCAACAACTTTTGAAAGAAATGCAAATTTTGAAGAATGAAGTTGCCCGCTTATCAAAAAATAGCCGGCCCAAGTCAACCAAATTTAATTCCACCAAGATGCCTCCTAAAAAGAAATCGTCAACAAGAACTGACATTTCACGTAGTACTGGTATAACAACAAGAATTGGTAGATCTTCTCCTGCTGATTATGACCCCGAAGATGACGAAGAGGGTCCTTCAGAAGGCAATACAATTGTCCAAACAACCCCCAAAAGTACTGCTGCTTCACCTCCTAGTGACAGAGCTCCTGCCGACCCAAAACAAACCGATAATCGATCAGCTGACTATGAAGCCGAATCCTGGTCAAGGCTAAAAATATCACCGGAAGAACTTGGTTCAATGCCTTACGGTGATTTCAATATCAACATTTATGGCCACACAGCAAACGAAAGGCAAGAGCTGAGTAACATCACCAAACGATACTATTTCACCCCTATCTGCGAGCTTAACCACAAGAGTGCAAAAAGTGTCTTTAACAATGTTTCGAAAAAAGCTCAAGTCCACTTTCGTATTGAAATGTGGAATGCAAACGTTTCAAATTCTGTCATGGATTACACTTCAAACCTGGTTGGTCAACGACTTAAGCCAGAACAGATTCAGGTATCTTATTTATTTTATGCTTTTAGATATATTTAAAAAGTGCCTTATATTATATAAAATTGTATAAAATAGGTGCTTCATTCGAAAAGGTTGTACTTACCAACTCAGTGCCATCCACGGTCTACGAGGTCTCTAAAATCTGGATCGATTACAGGCGGAACAGGCACATGTGGTTCACTCTCACCTGCCTAAACGAGGAGAAGAATGTCATGATTAATGACTGTGATTACCTCGCTGATCAAATGAGAACGAATCCTTCAGAGCAATTTAGTCACTTAAGTCTCAAATTCGCCCTAGCTTCCCAGAAAACCGAGCGTCGAGAGACAGTTATCAAGATTGAAAACGTGTCTTCTGGTAAAATGATGACACAGCTTAACCAACGTTTCCCAGGAACAAACAATGTCCTCCTAACTGCTGATGACCAGAAGCAGTTAATTACAGAAACTGCAACAAATGTGATTATGGAAACGTTCGATGAATCCTCAGTCGTCTCGCCAGATTCAGAGAAAAGGATTTACGATCTACTGAATAGTCTTATGACCATGTCTAAAGAAACCATAACGGCACAAAATGCTAAGTTGTGGGATTCAGTTTTCTGGAATGAGGACAACTATCGACCCGATAGGGCATCCAGAACTTTAACCGAATTCTACAAAAATCAAGACAAAAGTGACCAAAAAAAATGGTCCGAATCTTTCTCGAATTCATTGAGTAAGGGAGGTGGATTTGGGCTCGACATTAAAGGTCTTGGACTAAATGCCAATTTCAATTACAACAAGGCCAATACGGGTTTAAAGGACAACGAATCGCTTGAAAGGTTTTTGAATGAGACTAGAAACAATCTACAATGGGAGGGAGACAAAGTCACTCCAAGACCAATGACCCTCACCAGGGTGAACACTGGTGCATTAAAGGATAGCAAAACTTTCCGCGATAAAACAGTTAGAGCCTCTTATACCAACTCCATGCTCTCAATTTCAATTCACATTGACGAAGAAATTGGCCCGGATCATTTTCTCTTCCAAGTCATATGCAGAACCAATATGACCGTGAGTTAAAAATTAAATAACATTTTATTTCTTGTTTTCATATTGAGTTATGATTAAATTTAGGGATGAAATACGACACAGAAAAGCGAATATCAGGTAAAATAGATTATTCTTGTCACTATTATTTGACATTAATGAAACTCACTTTCTTTTATTTTATTCTTGATTAGGATTTACGAAACTTATTGAAGGTATTGGTAAAAAATTTACAAGTTAAATGCTGCTAAATATTAAAAATATATATTTTTAAAAATGTATTTTTTATTTGATTTTAACCAGATTTAAGAGACGAAGTGGTGATTCACAAAAATTCGATAAGTGTTCCAGTTTTTGTGGCATCCGTAAGTCCTCCTGACCTGAAATTAAATAACTATGTTAAGTATCGGAAGCTAGAGGTCGGTGGAGAAGCAAATTCCGTTGGGAAGCAGCATGGTCAACTGAACCTTGCAACTGGGATATTTACAGCTAACACTCCCGGAGTTTACATGTTCCAGTTTTACACGCGTGTCGAAGAATGTGTTGCTGTAATTGATTTAAGAGTTAATGACAATTGTAAGGCAAATGCTGTAACTCAGAATGCAATAGGTGCAGATGTGCTCGCCCTTTCGTCTATAGTAAAGTTAGATAAGGGTCATAAAGTGGGAATAGTTGTGTCCATGATGGAAAAAAATGGATAGTGCGGGATACACTCAGTTTTCGGGCACCCTTTTGAGAGCAGGATCAGTTGGAAATTTGACAATCAGTGACAATAGCGACCAGAGCTCTCTGATTACTGAGGAAAACGAAGAGCTTCAAAGGACTATTAGATGAGAATGCTTAAAAGTCTAGCCGGCAGCACAATTAATATTTAGACGTGTTTGCTAAATAAAATCTGAGGATTAGTGACGATTTTCTTAGAGTGAGTGCCTTAGCTTAGTATAAAGTAATTATATACTCTTTAGCAAATAGAACTAATTTAGATATGATTTCATGTTACTGGAATCGTTTCTTATTTGGTTTCATTGACCACAATACACAGATTCCCTTATAAACGAAACCATTGGTTTTGGTCAGCATGTGTATAAATGCTAATCAAACAGAACGCAAAATAAATGAAAGTATTTCTCTCTTGTTCTTTAACCAAATAATCAAAAGGTAACAAAACAAACTTAGAAACCACCTTAGCAATCCCAGCCTCATCGAGTCCTCAAATCATAATTATGAAGTGAGAGTGGCCTTATTGAAAATCGTTTCATTAAAACCGTAAAACGGCTATAACTTGATTTCAATTGAAACCAAGTCGTTCGTAAAAGAACTGTGTGGTCCACCAGAAAGATTAGAAATGGAATTACGGGTTGTTAAGGTAACTCCCACCAATTAAAAAATAATTAAAAATGAACATTTGAATCTAAAATACCAAATAAAAAAAATAATAAAAAGCTTATTTAAATTGGTTTAAAAATGAATTTCCAGCAACATTAAATAATAAGCCATCTCCCCTTAATCTAAGATTATCGTGCGATTTTTGAGTGAATTCAAGAATTTAAGTTTTGGAATTGATTTCGATGCTGGAGATTCAAAGTATTCAGGCCAAAGTTTTTTTTTTCTTATATCGAAAAGAGTAAACAGCAAGAATTGTGCGCACGAAATAAATTTCAAAACCACGGATGTGTAAAGATGCCAATGCTATATGTGTATTTATAGCAAATTGAAACTACATTAATTCAAAAGTTTAAAATTTATCACTGTGATAAGGCTACGATTAACCTACGTGTTGTCGTTTGAAAAATTTGGGTTTTATAAGATATTTCCAAATTCAGACAATCAATCTAATATAGCACCCCGATGTATCCTGACCACTTACAATTCCCCAATGTTATCTAGTAGAAAAGGAGTTGACAGCTCTCTTCATATTACCTATTCAAATTCGTGCTCTATGAGTTTACTGTAGTCGCTTTCCTTATAACTTCATTAGTGGATTGTAGCGTAGAAGGGCCTTAAATTCAGAAAACGTGCAACAAAACATGTATCCCTTTCTATAATCCCTGAAGGAAGTAAATTTCCCTTGTATGAACCAAGAAATCTTGCTGAGGGTCGCATTTTTTACACTTGGTTTGATATTTGGATGGAATAAATATTCTCGTGAATATTATTGATACCCACAATTGCGATGGCTTGTTTTCTACTACTGTCAATAAGAAGCTTCCAAAAGTATTCAGGTACACTAATTCGACCTTCCGATGCACCTCCAACAAATTGGTTACTTTATCCAACATGTCAAGAGAAATATTTATTCCTTCCAGTTGTTGAGAATCAAGGCTCACTCCCGTGAAGATATCCAAGCATCTTGCTTTGAAAGCTTTCGTACTCTTGCCTCTAACATCCTATAATTAAATAGACCAGAATTAAATATCTGTCCTTTTGAAAATAAATAGATAATCAAAGAACGTCTTAAACATACTTCCAGTGTCCATTATTGAAGGCTTGCCACTGAGGCGCAGCATTAAAGTAGAAGTAGGTAGCCTCTCTGGTCGCCATGGAAAAAATCGCAATCGCTTGCTAAATGCCCCTTAGCTAGAGAATTGACGTTGGTCGTTTGCTATTTTATAATTCTTCTTGAGTCCCAATGTTGAAGAAAACACCTTTTGCTGTGTCTTTATTTCCATAACAATATCCTATTTACATCTTTGAAGAAATTTCCCCTGTCCAAAAGGAATCCTTTTTCTTGATCGTTCATCTCCTTGTGTTGGAGGTTTTTCATCGCCAATACAATGTTGTTCCTCCCATTTAATAGCGCCTTTGTCGACTTTAAGACGCTTGAATGGCTCGACCACTTGTTGATGCCTTTGACGCGCTTGCTTGGTCCTGTTTCTTCCTGCCCTCTTGACATAGTTTGTGTTGTATTTCTATATTCACAGTTCTTGCCTTTTTATTCGTATTAAATCTTGGCGGGGTGCAACATTCCGGATCAATTCTATGGTTTGTAAAGAATACCCTATGATTCACGGGATTGTGGGCAGCTTGAGTATAAAACATTCTTGGAATCTTTGACTTGGATGAATCTTCCAACCCGGTTGTTATTTATCTTGGGACCGCAATGCTTCAATAATCCTATTTCGTGGCGAAAACTATTTCTCGACAGTGCCAAATTTGCAAATAGCATAGAATCAGTAAGAACAGCACCAGAATCTAAATTAATAATATTAAAAATTACTACTACTTTGCTTTTTGAGTTTATTAAAATATTAAATTTAGATTTACGTGGAATCTCGACATGGTTTCACAGATATTGTGCCCTGTACTCATTATTTTGCAGGCCTGAATAAATGAAAAGTGAAATATATGACTGTAGGGAACTCGTCTTATAATTGTATTCATTCTAATGATTCTATAAAAAAATGTATTCAAGGTGAAAGTCAATTAATCGTTTTATATGTATATATTGTAAAGTTCTACTTCGATTCAAAAAAAACTTCTCTGAAAGTGAAATATATACATACGAAACATGTGAAACAAACATAAGTTATAAATATTAAGTCTAGAAATCTTAATGCAAAAGAAAATGTCAAAAACGAGCTTACCCTTTATTGATGAAAAGTAATTGCTAAACACTGATCCGGGCTATGGAATGAAGCGGTTTTTCAATGTGGGAATATAAGAAAAAAAATTTATATTCATCAAAAACATTGGGTACTATGTAAATGCGCATTTATATGTAAGACGGGAATACAATATCCCATGTAACCAGAGAAGATGTACAAGACTTTGTATTTGTTTATATATTCGTTTTAAACTTGCTGCGATGCAGACATTCAACACAACTCACAAGTAAACAGAATGAGGATGATTATAAAATGAAAAAAAGAATCAAGGACATTATAGAGAACTTTTTGACGATGTTATTGACAAAGGTTCGTCAATACATTTTGAAATCCCTAATAGAAATGTGTGCCTATACTTTACATCAATTGTTCCATATTAAACCAAACGAAATTTATTTAAATGGTACAAAATAGTTAGTCTTCATAAGAAATGTCGAGAAATTATCACGTTTGACTTTTTTAGCTGTTTTAAATATTTAGGCAGTATGCACTATGCAGCTTCTATAGGCAATAAAAACGATTTTATTTAAACCAGACAGCAGTTCTATACACAATGTCTTGTACTTGTTTATGTCTTAGTTGCTGATGCGCAATTTAACAACACAATCTATCATATGTCAGCGCTCTTCACCCTGCTAGTGATCGAAATAAGAAATAAAGCCGCAAGGTAATTGCGAGCCCGAAGGGCGAGCTTGTATTTCAGTCGTTGGAAATCTGACCGCTAGATGGTGCTGGTGAATCTCTACTGGGACTCGAGTTGACGTCTCAATTTTATTTTTCAACTTTTGGCGTGCCGATTTGCATTTCAATATCAAATAAATGACTCATCCGATTCTAGTTTGCAATAGGTCATTTTGATCAGAATAGGGGCGAGATGCAGAAATGGAAATAAAAACGATTTATTTTTACTAAAAAAAATCCAAAGTTTTTCTTTTTTAATTTAAGACTGCTTGGCAACGCTGGGAATTGATTTCTAAAAAAGAGAGATAGATTCGAATTAAATATTTTTTTTTTTCTATTCGAGTTGAAAATTTACTCAAATAGTGATTTTTGAAGTCCACTTTTTTATTGATTCAATTGGCATCTATTTTGCTTGTAATTAAATCATTGTTGCCAAAACGTTGATTGCTTTGGACTTAAATGAGCGAAAGTGGCTAAATGAACAATTTAATTGTATCGAAATTTATTCGAATATGTGTTGTATCGATTATTATGGACTTATTTAAATTAGGTCATTAGGATATCTAGTTGAATAATGAATACTTTAATAATTTATATGAATGAAAACGAATAACTTCCATGTTAGTATCTAATTTTATACGTGTTTTCTAATCATTTACACACATTTGGTGCTAATACCACATTAATGTAAAAGGAAACTTCCTAAATATTCCTGAATAGGGTTTCCCACTAAAAATTTAAATTGCTTTAAAATGATTTCACTGTACTAAATCGAACATTCTAAGAACTTTTCTCAATCATAGTTTATTAGAAATGTTAACAGTTTAGCCGGAAATCAATTAAATAAAAAAGGGGCGGAGCCTAAAAAGTAGTTGTATTTCGCTTTGATTATAGCGCAGTAGCGCAGCACTAGTTTGGTAAAACATTGGCTTGTTTACTTGGGAAATTTTGTTATGTTGAAATTGCAAGTCCCCTAAACGTAATTGAATATTTTCATGTTATAATTCGGATCTAGAATACCACGAGCTTTCGTTTAAGCCCAAGTTTGTTACTTTTTATTAATGTCATTATCGGAATATTACATAAATAGCTTACCCTCGTAAGACGCCATATTAAGCAAGCCTTCATTAACATGGGCTCTTATGAAAAAAAAAACAATATTTCAAATACTTAGAATTGTTTTTATAAAAGGTAACAACCTTGGGCTTAAATGAAAGCTCGTGAAATTCTGGACTCGAATTATAGCATTGAAATGTTTAATTGTGTTCAGGGGACTTGCAATTATGAGGTAACAAAATTTCCCAAGTAAACAAGCCAATGTTTTACCAAACTAGTGCTGCGCTACTGCGCTATAATCAAAGCGAAATACCACTACTTTTTAGGCTCCGCCCCTTTTTTATTTAATTGATTTCCGGCTAAACTGTTAACATTTCTAATAAACTATGATTGAGAAAAGTTCTTAGAATGTTGTGTTTAGTCTAGATAAACCATTTTTAATTGATTTAAAATTTTAGTGGGAAACCCTATTATGCTGTCATTTTAAGCTGGAAGAGCAGCTAAGCTTTCTTTTTAACTACAAAAATGGATTTGATGACTCTAGAAATAATTTTCATGGTTGAAAAAAAATTTTTAATGCCTTTTGCAATCATTTACACCCGTCGATTATTTTTTTAACAAGCGCGGGCCTAAAACTTATGGATATAACTCCGATTAAATAATACTAATGGTGATTTAAAAAAAAATGAGCAGGCGAAGATGATTACGGTAAGCAATATTATTATTTCTTTAGTAATCAAAACAATTCCTGCCGCCATCTCCAGAAACCAATGTAATTCCTAGACGCATCAGCGATTCATTTATGTAGCTAAAAAATTATAATATGAAATTGGAATTCTATGAAAGTATGAAATCTTTATATTCAAAGGTGATTCAATTATTTTTACCGATATAAATGATTGCGGTAAGCATAAAAGATTGACCCATTTTTTATTTATGGTAAAAGCGACGAGTTTTTGTATAGTAACCCTTAAAAAATGCATGAATGGAATTGAGAGCATCTTATTTTGACACGATAAAAAACAAGCTCAGCGTCTTCTAAATGGTGCTAATCGAAATTCGGCAGCTGCCCAGCTAAAACGACTTAAAATAAAGAACTAGTTTGATCCTATTACATCAATTGGCGAATAAAATTGTATCTTTTAAGACAGCACTTATTTTAACTACGTATGGTATTTGAAATGTAAGTATGTAACGTTATAATAATCCTGATAATTATGTTTTATCAGTTGTATTATTTCTCAGGAAAACATTGTTAATCGAAAGCAAGACCAGAATTTAAATCTTATTCGATACAGGATACAAATTCATGTCAATAGCACTGAATCATTTAGTTATGAATGTTCAAATTCTATTAGACCGTTTTTGAAAAAAAATGCAGTCGTAATTCCTATATTTTCTAGGTTTTGGGGGAGGAAGTGCGTATTTTTAAAAATAAATAAGATAGAAAGAACTAAAATATGGAAGATGCAGAAGACTTCCAGTTTTATACAAACTGAATTATAGGATGAAGTTAAGCCAGTGACTATTTTCCGCACATCTTATGACAATGAAACGTCTATGACGCATCCGATTCGTGTGTTATTCTTATGATACAATTTTACATCTTTTTACTTAGGACGCCATGCACATTTGAATCTTTTTTTTAACTCTCTTGTTTGTTAAGGTTTTCAATCGAAATTCGAAGCAATCCGTTTAAATAGTCATAGTACCCTAGAATTACAAAAAAAGAATATTGTTATCAAATAGCTTGCAACGAACGAATTTTAGTCCGCCGCAGGCGCGTGGGATGGGGGGCAACGCCCCCCATGAAAAAAAGCTAGGACACCTAGCATATTATAACAGATTTTATCAAATATTACATAACTGAAACGGGGGGGGGATTTAATTCAGTCGGAGACTGAATTATTCTAATAAGGGCGAGCCAAAAAGCGAGCTTTTCTATCTTAGTTTTTATATTTTTATATTAATATTTAAACAATTAAGTAGGATATAGTCCACTAGCCCAATGTATTATCTATTATCACATGCATGTCAAACTGATTACATGATGATGCCAATACATTTTATTTTTTCCAGAAAAAATAGTTAGGATTGTGGCTTGGCATTAATGAAACCCAACCGATACTCGAATCCTATAATAATAAAATAAAGTAATAATTTCAATAAACCTTTTTTTTGCACCACTATTATATATATAGTAGATAAACTCTATCTACCAGGGTCATTATTAGGTTTTTTGAAATTACAATAGACGGTTCCGACCCTCTTGTTATCGATGACCAAGTAAATCCCGTTCAGAGTGTGTCCAACATGTCAAGCGAGATCTTTACAATTCGTCGGAACTTTATGTTTATAATAACACGCCGAGTTTTGTCCTAGTCCTAGTCCTTTAACTCCTAGTCCTATACCTATTGTATTTATTGTATTAAATTGAACCTTTATTATCATAGATTAATAGCACTTTAATTTTGTCATACTTGGTGGAGACGGAGGATCTTTACAACAGCCACCAGCGCAGTTACAGCAAAATGTATTGCATGGCCCTTTGCCACAGCAAGGTGTAGCAGGTTGCCCTTCTTCATATCCACCTGAATTTGATTTAAATAAAGTCTAATACATGAATATATTACTAACAATTACATTCTCCTTTCAAACTTAATATTATGTATAATAAAAAAGCTTCAAGTTCAGTGGGAAACCTACCCAATGCAATAAATCCTATTATTCAAGTCAAAACAAAAACAAAACTTGAAAAGATTTTTGTTGTCCTAGCTGTAAAGCTGTTTTGAACAGAGCGCTTTGATAAATTAATACTTTTTTACGAACCTCCACCTGCGACAAAACCAAAGAAATATTTAGAATTAATTGGTAGACAACACTCGGCATCGACGTTGGCGGTCAGTATAGGATAGACACCAAACCCGAGACCAAACCAAAAATGGGTAACATATAAAAATGGACCAATTTCATGTTTTTCTGCAAAAACCGGGTTAAAAAAAATTGATTAATACAATCTATCATTCAGTATCTTAAATTCTTAATATGCATGCCCAAAAAACTTTAAAATCTTTATTTATTTTACCTATAGCTTTGTTGCTGTGAAATCAACTAAGTGCGCCTAGTTTTGACTTTGATTTATAAACAGTTCTACTTTGATTTTTAGGGCTTTCCAAATTAATTATTTCAGCTGCCGCAAATTTAATTAAGTCAGTCAAATTCACATTTAAAAAGAAAATTTTGAAGAATTGTTGTTTGTTCAAATCTTTCAACTGAAATTCAACATGAATAACACTTATAATTTTTTTACTATGCAGAAACCAACAAGTAGGTAAAAGGGATTTGGTACATGAAGTATAATTTACCTAATTATTTCTTCAACTCGGTTATCTATATGTATAAAACAAAATGAGCAGTGTCAGTGGCAAGAAACTCCTGATTGGTCCAAATTTTTTAGGGGGAGGGGCTTATAAAATGCAGTTGAACTTTTCACTTGCAAATGTAGTCTTAGTATTTCAGGAATAAATGGGGGAGCTAATAATGCTTTAAAAGTCAACCACGTTGGTTAACTAATTAACTTGCATAAAAGGAAAAATTAACAGCGTAAAATTCTGAATCGGGCTATAGTTATCAAACCCGTCGGAAAAATTCCTACGGAGTGGTGGGACGAGTCAAAGCTGAAAGTCCTATACTGCGCCGTGTTAATTATCGCGACGGGTACACTTGTGACGTCAGAGGCCTTCAAAAGTCACGTGACGTGCGTTTTTTCGCGCGCAAAACTTTGGAGCGGGATTACTCCCGCTAGGAATTTTTTAAAAAATACATAAAATACACCATTCGACTCGCCATAATGCCGCGAATCGAATGGTGTACTTATCTAAAAAAATATTTTTCATTTTAAATGCCCATTGATGGATAGGGTTATTCGCTACAAAATTAATAATATATTTATCAGTCAATTCGCTACTGTAGCGAAACCAAACGACCCGTTAACACTGATATTTTGGTTGTAGAATGAATCGGCTCTGAAAAGAGGAACGATATGAAATTTGTATTTACTGGCTGCTATGTAAATGCGCATTTATAAATATTTATCAATGTCTAGCATTCAAGGCGAAGAACCAGTGTCCCATGTAACCTGAGAAGATGCGCGAGACTTTGTATCTGTTGATTTATTCGTTTTAAACTTGATGGTGCAGATATTTTCAACACACAAAAGTCAACACAAGAGTGATAAAAATACGAACACGAAGCGCGGATATTGAAAAAAAATAATGCCTATCATCATGTCGGCTCGTTACCAGCAGATTTTCAAGATCTAAAACTACTTCTAAAAAAAAAGAAAGTTTGTACATGAATTGAAAAATCCCTCATGGACACTTGCTCATAATCTTTGATTCGAGCGTAGTTGTATGGTTACGACGAATTGTCCTTAATGAATTGTCGTAAAAGATCCGAGGAAATGATGACATATCGCTAAATATTTAATTGACACTATGAAAGAAATATAAGACCATACCAGACGTTACGGCCTGGTATCAAAATTGCGAATCGGTGGTGTAGGTTAAATGTGCTAATAACTGGCACAAATTTTCAATAGAAAAAAAAACAGTGAGGAAATGTATTATTATCCCATGCTTGTTGTATTATGTAATGTACTAATTACAAAATAATATTTATAAATCTATTTTTTCAGAAGAATTAGGAACGAGGCTTGACATCTATGAAACCCAGCCGATACTCGAACCCTTTAATTGAAAAAAAAGATCCATTACTATTTACACCAAGCCTTATCAAAATAATATTATATGTATATGACATATTACATTTAACTCTACTCACCTGGATCATTATTAGGTTTTTTGAAATTACAAAAAACGGTGCCGATCTTCTTGTCATTGATGACCAGGTAAATCCCGTTTATAGTGTTTCCAATACAAGCGAGATCTTTACAATTGGTCGGAACTCGAACGTTATAACTACACTCTAAAAGAATATGCTTTGTGTTATTCTTTTTAAATAATAAAATGGAACTTAAATTGTTGTATACTCGGTGAAGGTGGAGGATCCTCCCAACAGCCACCTTCACAGTTACAGCAATATCCATTGCATGCTCCACGGCCACAACAAGGTGAGGTTTGTTCCTCGGTGACAATGGGCAGCTGTCTAAAAATATAATATTGAATTGGCTTCTTACTAGCCAAAAGGTACAATTTTAAATATATATA